>CM075469.1:442500-465000 GCA_037950665.1 Hypophthalmichthys nobilis | reverse complement strand
TCATTTCAAGGCAGGCTGCCGTCACCCAGATCTCCTCGTTAACAAGCTGTGGGTCTGATTTTAGATGAACACATTAGCTTTCCATCACTAACATATCAATTATGCAGCCATAGACTGCTTTAGTTTTCCTCTCAAAACTAGGAGGTTGTTGCTAAAGCTGTGCTCCTGTCCTGAGGGGACGTGTTATAATGCTGGTGGGACTATAAAGGACAATTACACTTCTCCCAGCGACCAATCAGAGCACACTGTGCTTTTCAGAAGGAGGGGCTTCATAGAGACAGGAACTAAACAGAGCGTTACTGACAGACTGGGAAGAGAGGAGCTGAACAATGGAGAATATGAGGAAAATAATCAACATTCAAGAAGGAAAACCTGTTCTAGTAGAGCCAAAAAACACAATCAAGACTGTAAAAGGGCATAACAGGTCCTCTTTAAAGAAAATCCTGCAGGGTTCCATTGGTAATGATGATATTGTGGCTTCGTTCATGTGCATCAGTACAACTTGAATGCAGCATAACAGTTTCTACAAACAACAACAGCTTATTTTCCTCTGGATTTCTCAAACGGTGTAACATTTTCATCATATCTTCAAAACAAAACACATATTTCAAACATATAGCTCTCAGATGAATGGCTCTGTCTAGTTATCTCTGAATATGCAGGAAAGGTTAATCACAACCCAGTTATCCAAACATGACTGTGTCTTAATTAGAAAATCCCACTGATATCTCACTGCAAAGCAACGCAGCTCTCACAGCGGCACCTCAGTGCTTTATATGCTTTCATTAGCGAGCGCCTGTGCATTTAATACATTTCTGTTTAATGGGTAAAAATGCAGAATTAGTGTCACAGCTTTGGTGACAATAAAACAAAACAACACTGTGACGAACAAATGGAGATTAGTTAGTAACTGTTGGCGCTTTATAAAGGTTAAAATCCATGTTGTTTATTATTATATAAGCCCATTTTCTTTGGGGATCTGCTGCAAATGCTTTATATTTGTCTACCTGCATTACACTGTAAGCCCTCGTTTGCACTAATGGTTTGGGTGTGATATGGATATTTACACTCCTCAGCTGAAAGCACAAAGAAATTGGACATGTATTAATGTACTTCACAGCCCCAGAGAATCAAGCTTAGAGGCTTTTAATGATGTTTTTCTCACCAGTGACAGATCGAGTCATGCCGAGGTTTTATCAGGAGGGGTCATGTGGAGTTTTCCCCCGGGGAATGTTTTTCCTCCTATGATTTTTTTAACCACAGCAGAAAAACAAAAGCGATCTGGATTGCAGATGGGGACATGTCTGCTTGATTAACACAAAGCTGAGAGCACATCACTTCTGTCTGAAGGAAAGCGAAGTCAAGCATTACTATCGTTACTCAACAAACCCCGAACACGTCCAGCGTGTCGTCCTGCAGGACTTGTCCTCACCGTGTCTTGTTGAGGACCGAAAGGATCTAAAAGCTTCTTACACTGTTTGAAGGTGATCCTGTATGAATTTACTATGGTTCTACAGCAGTAAAAGTAACTGTTGTTTTCTCATAATATGATATGATACTGATATTTATGACAATATACATTTAATACTATTAATGGGGATGGATGGATGATTGTATGGATGGATGGATGGATGATCGGATGGATGGATAATTGGATGGATGAATGATTGGATGATGGATGGATGGATGGATGATCGGATGGATGGATATTGGATGATGGACGATTGGATGATGAATGGATGGATGATTGGATGGATGGATGATTGGATGGATGGATGATCGGATGGATGGATGGATGGATGGATAATTGGATGGATGAATGATTGGATGATGGATGGATGGATGATCGGATGGATGGATGATTGGATGATGGACGATTGGATGATGAATGGATGGATGATCGGATGGATGGATGATTGGATGGATGGATGATCGGATGGATGGATGGATGATTGGGTGGATGATCGGATGGATGGAAGATTGGATGGATGGATGGATGGATGGATGGATGGATAATTTGATGGATGGAAGATTGGATGGATGGATGGATGGATGGATAATTGGATGGAATGATGGATGGAAGGATGGATGATGTTTGGATGGATAATTTGATGGATGGATGGATGATTGGGTGGATGATTGGATAGATGGATGGATGGATGGATGATCGGATGGATGATTGGATGGATGGATGGATGGATGGATGATGGATGGATGGACGATCGGATGGATGATTGGATGATGGATGGATGATTGGGTGGATGATCGGGTGGATGATCGGATGGATGGAAGATTGGATGGATGGATGGATAATTGGATGGAATGATGGATGGAAGGATGGATGATGTTTGGATGGATAATTTGATGGATGGATGGATGATTGGGTGGATGATCGGATAGATGGATGGATGGATGGATGGATGGATAATTTCATGGATGGATAATTTGAACCCTAACCCATGGATGGATAATTTGATGGATGGATGGATGGATGGATGGATGATTGGATGGATGGATGGATAATTTAATGGATGGATGGATGGATGATTGGATGGATAATTTGAGGAATGGATGGATGGATAATTTGATGGATGGATGGATGATTGGATGGATGGATGGATGGATAATTTGATGGATGGATGGATAATTTGATGGATGGAAGGATGGATGGATAATTTGATGGATGGATGGAAAACAGAATGTTCAAAGTTATCTGGTCTTTTAATACTTTATATATTGTTCATGGAACGTTTTTTCTGAAATGTTTTGTTTGAAGTTCGTCTAACTTGTTTCACAATGTTGAGAGAACATTCAGAAACAATGTTTGAACAACTTAATAGAAACACTTAAAGCTTCCTCCAGAAAATCATGATCAATCATCATGTTGTCAGATTGTTTAATATGTCAGTATCAGTGAACAGCAGAAAGTTTCTCATACTCTTATTCTCAGAGGAAAGCAAACATTTACAGCGCGTCTCTTTGCAGAGCGACCGATTGACCCGCGAGAGCCTCTGAACCTTCAGTCTCATACGGTCTAAACTTCACAGTCCCAGTGGAAACGAGGAACACGTGTTAATGAATCAGTGTCATACTTATTTCTCCCTGCTGGGCTCATTATGCCAATGTGTTTGTCTTTCTCTGCACTCATTTACTATTATTGATTTGTTCCTACGCTTTCAACCTCTTTTCCAATATCAGTAAGTAAGCAGTGCCTATTAAGCCAGAGTCTTTACAATGCGAAACTCCCTGTGGTTTTGGCGAGCGGCCATTCGCCCTACATATGGGAATAAAACCAATCCGCACACAACGTGGGAGCTTGCGATAACAAACTAGACAGAATGCAAACTTAATTTCGTTTCACGAGCTTTCCGCACTCCTTCTTTTCACAGGAGAAAGAGCTGAAAGTATTGAAAGAGATGTATTAATTCAGGCCTCCTACCGTGAAACTGACAACAGCCACACATGAAAGGCTTCTACAGTCTCTGTCATCATTATTCCGTCATTGAGACGTTTTTGCCCGTGCGAAGCAATGTTATTACCTTCTGATATGGTTTGCAGCCATTCAGCGGGATCTTGAACAAAAGGTAAAGCAGCACAAGCTCCCTTGTAATTCCTCTCCACATCTTCAGAGTCAGAGACCTTCTTCCAGCCGGCTTTATTCTGTTCAGTGCATAAAAAATAAATCACAAATGAATGAATATGAACGTTGCAATGCCAGAGTTTCTGTTTGCGTGGTGGTCAAAAATGATCAAATTGATTTTTTATTTCAATGAAATGATTGTTCTATATTTTAGTTCGATAATGTTTTTTTATTTTATATTTTAAGGGGATTTTATGGTGCTGAATTATATTTATACAGCAGTTATAATTCATTTATTGACTGTTTGAGCATAGAGCTGAAAATTAAATGTTCAACTTAAACTGTGGAAGATCTTGAATGTTTTGGAGCAACAGACTGAAGTTTGGTCTCTTTTTAAAGACGACACTTGGCAGATTAATGCTGAAGTGGAAAACATTTTTTTTTTAAAAAGTGAACTTAAAGTTATAGAAGTTTAAAGTTATTGATATGAAAAATGCACAAAAATAATATTTTCAATTTTTATATGAAATATATATTTTCCAAAACATGTTTTACTCTAAAACTGCAAGAAAATCAAAGCTATAAATCTTGGAAATAAGTTCCAAATTTGAGGTTGATATCTCAAAAAATGAGCTTTCAGTCAGATTTTGTTTGGGTGCAGTACCAAACGCTTCCACTAGATGAAATTCGTTTCGAGGAGCACAAATGTGACTATTTTTTTCAGCACCATATAACCTTTTCAAATCATGTCCATGATTTTTTTTTTGTGTTCACATAGCAAGTGCCAAAAAAACTAAAAAAAAAAAAAAAAAGCAAAATTTTAGGTCAAAAACAAACAAAGAGCAATAGAGGGTTAATTTATAAATAATATAATATAAAAATGTTAAATTTTTATATAAATATTTTATTATTTATATTAATAATTTTATTTTTAATATAAAAATGTATTTTAAATTATAAATTATTTTTAATATAAATTGTATATATATTGATATATTTACCAAGTTTTGTACCATTCCGATGAAGTAAAACATTCTAAAAAAAAAAAAAAAGAAAAGAAAAAAAAGGAGCATTTCTCAGTCAAAAACAAACGAAGAGCAATAGAGGATTAATATATAAATAATAAAACATAAAAATGTTATATTTTTATATAAATATTTTATTATTTATATATAAATAATTTAATTTTTAATATAAAAATGAATTTTTAATATATAAATTATTTTTTAATATATATATTGAACTAAGGCAAGCTTTCTGAAATGTTGTTTAAATATGCAAATGAGGTATTTCCTAATTAAACATGTACACATTTGCATACATTTCCAGAACACTGAAAGCCAGGATTAAAATTCTAGTTTGATTTTGTTGACATATTAGAGTTAAAGGTTTTTACAAAGGAGATTTTGGATTTCTCTTTTTAGCACAGACTGAAGTTTGGACTCTTTTTAAAGACGATACTTGGGAGATTATTGCTGGAGTGGAAAAAAGTTTTAAAAAGTAAACTTAAAGTTATAGAAGTTTAAGTTTATTGTTATGAAAAGTGCACAAAAATAATATTTTCAATTTTTATATGAAATATATATTTTCCAAAACATGTTTTACTCTAAAACTGCAAGAAAATCAAAGCTATAAATCTAAACAAGTTGTGTTCTAAATTTGAGGTTGACATCTCAAAAAATGAGCTTTCAGTCAGAGTTTGTTTGTGCGCAGTACCAAACGCTTCCACTAGATGAAATTCGTTTCCCATTTATTTCTCATTTTTGACTGCGTGGGACTAATTTTTTCAGCACCATTTAACATTTTCGAGTCATGTCCATGAATTTTTCAGGTCAAAAACAAACCAAGAGCAACAGAGGTTTAACATATAAATAATACAATTATTTAACTAAGGCAAGTTTTCTGAAATGTTATGTTTAAACATGCAAATAAGGTATACATTTCCAGAACATTGGATAAAACCAGGATCAAAATTCTAGTTTGATTTTGTTGACATATTAGAGTTAAAGGTTTTTACAGAGGGGATTTTGGATTTCTCTTTTTATCACTCCATAAATCAGAAAATACTGTCAACACTGAAAGAAATACCTTTTCACCATGTGTTCAGGAATAAAATGTTCTATGAATCAGGTGAATGATGTATGAACAAACCTACAGAATATAGATATGAATAACACTGTAAAGTCTGGTGTGTGTGAAGCTGCTGAAGTGGAGAATTATGACTCAAACTCGCCACCTTTAAAGAGATGGATTGATATTGAAATCTACAGAGGCAAGGGGATAAAGTGCAATAAAATACTTAAATGTGTATTTTGTTTGTAAATGGGATATTTTCTTTCCACTAGTCTGAAAGAAGATGTGTTAGGAAGCAAAACAGACCTCAGAATTGACCAGTGCATGAAAAACTATGTTTTTGCCTGTAGTGTCTCGCCTTAATAGACTAAAAAAAAAAACAATGAAACATTTCTACTTTGTGTTCAACAGAAAAGAGAGTTTTTCCTTTCTAACCAAAAAGCAATCAAGCACATCATATGAAGAAAGTTTGTGGCGAAAAGACACTGTGTGGAAAGTTATAAATGTTTATTGTCCCCTCGATCCATCTGAAATTGCATTACGAGATTCTCACAGGCTTGCGGGCTGAATATTAGATTTCTAGAAAAGTCAATAGAGGACCTCGTTATTAAAGTGAATAAATATTCTCACCCCTCAAAGCGATCTCAAATCCTGCATTTCTCAAATGCTGAGTTTTTTATTTATTATCGACAGCATAATGCTGACACACACTATTCTGCCTCGTGGCTTTTTATATGAAAGTGAACGTGTGTGAACAGAGAAACTCGCCGATAACTCATGAATGACTTTATTAGACTAGATTGCTTCACCTCGTCTGTCTGCGGTCGGAGGCCGGTGTCTGTCGCACTATTTCTGCACTACATTCATTTTAGATTTGATTGATCTCTGTATATTTCAGCAATGTTGGAATATAAACTCGATCCTGCTAACCAACAACTGTTTTTTGCAGTTTTATTATGATTTTAAACACTGAAACAATTTTCACTCAGAAATTGTTAGTAAATTGCTTCAGAATAAATTCTACATTGATAAAAATTGGTGTAGAAACCATTTCCACTCAGAAATTGTTAGTAAATTGTTTCAAAATAAATTCTACACTGACAAAAATTGCTGTAAAACCATTTTCACTCAGAAATTGCTAGTAAATTGTTTCAGAATAAATTCTACATTGACAAAAATTGGTGTAGAAACCATTTTTACTCAGAAATTGCTTGTAAATTGTTTCAAAATAAATTCTACATTGACAAAAATTGGTGTAGAAACCATTTTCACTCAGAAATTGCTTGTAAATTGTTTCAAAATAAATTCTACATTGACAAAAATTGGTGTAGAAACCATTTTCACGCAGAAATTGCTAGTAAATTGTTTCAAAATAAATTCTACATTGACAAAAATTGGTGTAGAAACCATTTTCACTCAGAAATTGCTAGTAAATTGTTTCAAAGTAAATCCTACACTAAAAAAAAGGTGTATAGAAACAATTTTTACAAAGAAAATTACAAAAAAACAATTCTTGTAAAACGTACTCCAATAATCTTCATTTACAATTTCGCAAAATCATTTTTTACAGTTTGCACCACATTTTGTTCAGTGCATTTCCACATTTGCCAGACACTTTTGTCACTGCATCTGAAGTATACACTTCACACATTCAAAACAATTCTCCATATTCCGGCTAATACATCAGTCTGACACCCTTCAAATCGAGCAGTGATTGTTGTGCAAGGTCTCATTCTTCACTAGAGATGTTTGCCTTGAATTTCTGTCGCTCTGTGCATTTTAATTATCTGTATTATTCTCACAGCGGTCGCCCAGCCCATGACGCCCAGAGACCTGATTGGTATTTCTGTAAGGTTTTTAGAAGCACTGGAGACAATTTACTTCTCCTCCTCGAGTTAATTCATTTATTTATGTGTGGCGAATGAAGATTTAGCATTGTTAGTTACACAAACACAATGACATCTCAGGGAGATTAAAGCATCCCGTCCACCGCGGCGCATGCTGTGAATTAATTAGCTGGTTAGGAACAGAACGATCCCTTAGAGTAGTAAACACAGCCCACACCAGCACATCGACGCCGGCCTGCGTTCACATGTACTGCACAGCGTTCACATCGACTGAAATTACTGCTCAAACAATATAATACTAGATTTGACTATGCTTATATTAGTCATGTGAACTGGGCTAATTCAAAAGAAGCCAAGTTTTCAACAAAACCCCCCCTGAAAACTGTAAATAACAATGGTAAACTCTCAGTATATGATGTCATGTTGACAGTCTGCTCCTGAATGAGTTCAGCTGTCACATTTCCAGTGTAAGTGCATTTTTTCCTGCCACTACAGATGGTGATGGACTCTCGTGTTACACTGAAAGAGCAATAACAACATGCAAAACGCCCAGCTGAAAACCAACCACTGCCAAGAGAAGCTGTCGAAGCTGATGAAGCCACAGAGAGGCAGTTTAAGGGCAGGTATTTTAGTGTTTGCATGAAAATGCATTGAAAAAAAAGAACGACGATGCAGCGTCCAAACGCATCCACTTCTGAGCTGATATACATATTAGAGTGCAAGCTCATATTTTTGCAAGTACGGTCTAATTAAAGGCTTTGGATTTCTCACAGTAGTGTTGACTTGGGTATCAAATCACACAAAGGCAAATTGGTCAAAATTTTATTTAAACAGGACCTATTCTGCTAGTGTGTAATGTTGCTGTTTGAGCATGAAAAAGCCTATTATTATTCTCTATATCAGTGTCAGTGTTTCTGAACTCCTGAAACGCCTCCATCTTGAGTTTTCTCACAATATTCCTCATTTAAATAATTCATATGCAGAATAAAGGGGCGGGGCCTGGTTGAGTTAGTTAGTAGTGTGTTGAAACTGGTGGTTATGGTAAGGGGCGGGACTTTTCCCACAACACACTGCTCCAGCCGACCAATCAGAGCACAGTATGCTTTTCAGAAGGAGGGGCTTCATAGAGACAGGAACTAAACAGAGCGTTACTGACAGACTGGGAAGAGAGGAGCTGAACAATGGAGAATATGAGGAAAATAATCAACATTCAAGCATGATGGGTTTCACATGCTTTTGTTTTTCTAAACACTATTTGGTTCAAGAGAAACTAGCTAACCAACCCATAACAGTTCTGTGTCCGGAAGGTTTTTGTATGTTTTGTGTAAATTAAGAAAGTAGTCAGTTTTTTGGCTCATTAAACACATGCAGGAACACTTTGTCTCCTATTGCTGCTCTCGCTGATTGATTTTTTGTTTGCGTCTGCAGTAATTTCAGCCTGCTCTTGTTGACTGACCTCTATCTTTTGCAATTATGTTCAATGCCCAAATTTTCCTGACACACTATTTTTTCACGGAAAATGTTAGCGCAGCAGTTTATACATGTCAATATTGTAACTTTATGCAATTAAAGGATTAGTTCACTTCAGAATTAAAATTTCCTGATCATTTACTCACCCCCATGTCATCCAAGATGTCTTTCTTCAGCCGAAAAGAAATGAAGGAAAACATTCCAGGATTTTTCTCCATATAGTGGACTTCACTGGGGTTCAACGGGTTGAAGGTCCAAATGTCAGTTTCAGTGCAGCTTCAAAGAGCTCTACATGATCCCAGACGAGGAATAAGAGTCTTATCTAGAGAAACCATCGGACATTTTCTAAAAAAAATTAAAAATTATATGCTTTTTAACCACAAATGCTCGTCTTGCACTGCTCTGTGATGTTCCACGCATTACGTAATCATGTTGGAAAGGTCATGTGACGTAGACGGAAGTACCGCAGTAGAGCGAAAAACTCCATCTCATTTTCTCCTCCAACTTCAAAATCGTCAGACATCGTTGTTTTACCTTTTTTTGTAAAGGGCGTTTGACTTAGTCTTTGTACGTTCACTTTGTAAACACTGGATCGGTACTTCCGTCTACGTCACATGACCTTTCCAACATGATTACGTAATGCGTGGAGCATCACAGAGCAGTGCAAGACGAGCATTTGTGGTTAAAAAGTATATAATTTTTTATTTTTTTTAGAAAATGTCCGATGGTTTCTCTAGATAAGACTCTTATTCCTCGTCTGGGATCATGTAGAGCTCTTTGAAGCTGCACTGAAACTGACATTTGGACCTTCAACCCGTTGAACCCCAGTGAAGTCCACTATATGGAGAAAAATCCTGGAATGTTTTCCTTCATTTCTTTTCGACTGAAGAAAGAAAGACATGAACATCTTGGATGACATGGGGGTGAGGAAATGATCAGGAAATTTTTTTTGTATTCTGAAGTGAACTAATCCTTTAGCAAAAACCGAACACCAAAACAATTAATAATAAAAACACATAATTATCACTGGCTCCTCAGAGATCAGATCTTGATACAGGGTTATTATAGTTTATATTATATTATAAAACATTTATATATTTTACACACTTACACACAGACATTTGTTTTTGGAAAAACATAATCTGTTTTGCTCTTTGATTTTCAGAACTCCCTCAAGAGAAAAGATCATTATAATTCTGTACGAATCATTACTTTATTGGAGATCAAAATAAGTAAACCGCCTCGCATCTGCCATTAAAAACATTAAGAATTAATGAAACGTCACGTCCCACAAGAGCTGCACTCAAAGCATTAAATATGTTGTTATTTTACAGTTCAAGCGTCAGTGCCATACATGCCTTATTGCTACCATGTTGTACTTAGATTACATACTGCATCATTAGCATACTGATTTGCATAATATTCACAACAAGGGTGTTTTAATTCGGATACGATTTTCCTTCATGGGTTCGATTCCCAGGAAATACATGAACTGATAAAATGTAGACCTTGAATGCATCTGAGTCACTTTAGATAAAAGCATCTGCCAAATGCATAAATGAAAACCTCTGTAAATGTCAAAGAGGACAAACATTTTTACTCACACACTCATCACTTTGAGTCACATCAAGATCAAAATCAACTTGAAATAGCTCGCTTTTCTGTGACCACAACTCAAGATTTGTTGACCTGAAAAGAGGACATTTAATAGCCAAACAGCATAGTATTATTATTACATGTTACTGCAGTCTTATAAAACGGTTAGTTCCTGTCCTCCGCTTCACGTCGTGCCTAACAACACCCTTATTCATGATACAGCACAGCCTCTCGTACCTTATTGCTTACTTAAACTAATTTGCAAGGCTATTAAACTATAGAATCCACCAGTGAATTGAGACAGTAAGATAATTCCACAAAAATCTGAAGCAGCACAACCGTTTTCAACATTTATAACAATCATAAATGTTTCTTGAGCAGCAAATCACTATATTATTTCTGAAGGATCATGTGACACTGAAGACTGAAGTAATGATCATTTTACAATATATTCAAGTCTTACCTCTCAGGTAGGTTCTTTAGGGTGTCTTGGAGTGTCAAAGTCGCACCATCTAGCTACTGGAGTGCCTCAGGGCTCGGTGCTGGGACCGCTTCTCTTCTCGGGATCTGTCATTCAGAAACATCACTGCTATTCTGATGAAACACAACTCTACCTCTCATTCCAACCAGTTTTTTAATATTAACATTTAAATGGTGGCTATAAAATGGATTTATTCAAACATAAATTAATTGAAGAACATGTAAAAATACAATGGACATGCAACATAGTGCATATATTTAGCAAAATGTTCCTTTCCAAGATAATTTTTTTAACGTTTCTGAGGTAAATGTGACGTTATATGACATTGTTTACGAGCTGTTTTATTGACGCCTTTTCATGTTTGAACCGCATATTGATCAATTACATGAGACATGATACGGATTTCAATTAGTTGTTCTGTATCTTTCAACATTCCTTCTGATGTTCATTCATGTTTATTTCATCCGTGACTGAGGATTTGTTAATGAATGACCTAAAAAGATGTTAATTAATAGCCAAACAATGTAATATTACCATTACTTGTTGTTGTAGATTTGTTTAAATGTTTAAAAACGCATACAGTTCTAACTACAAAGTCCTAAAAGAGCTAAAATCTTCAAGACATCATGACTTTAAAAAGCATCTTTTGATTAAAAACAACTTCTTGTAATTGGAATTTTACAGCCAAAATTTCATGTATATCCAATAAGATGCAAATTAAACTCATTTGCAAGGCTATTAAACTAGAGAATCCACGAGTGAATTGAGACTCTGGCTTTAGCACAGATATAGCACATGTTAGAGGCCTCATAAAACACTGAGAAAGAAAGACATGCTTTTACTTGCTGATTACAAAGTGTGACCTCACTCTCTCTGTGACCCTCAAAACATTCAAGCTCACAATAACCAATTCATTTTATTTCTGTCAGAGATGACGGCCCCCAGAGTGTGATGTGACGCCCCAGATGGCGGCTTTACATGAAACATAGATGATTTGCGGCCTGACAAATGAAGCGGGAAAAACAGGAGGTGCTGTTGACTCATTTTTCACATTATAATGAACTGCAGCATCAGGGAGGAACATGTTCAGGTTCAGCCGGTGTGACGGCGGCAGTCGTTTGGGTCACGGGTCAAACTCAGCACATTAGAAGGATCGTTATGGTGTTAGCGAGCAGATATCCTAGTTTCTGTCGTGCAGGAATTGCTCGCACGATTCTATGAAACACCTCCAGCTTCATTTCTCCTGAATAATTCATGCTTCATTAATTGGAAAGTAAATGAATTCCAATGTTTCCATACATGAATAATGTGAACGATTAGTCTGTCTAAATCATTTACCGGCATCCCTTGAGAAACCAGAGCGACCCATGAGCGTCTTTTCACCTTACGCTCATCGTGTATTTGCACAAGCTGTGTTGGCATGAGTTTGTTTTGTTTAAAATCAATCGATTTTTCTATACAATGAAAGCAACAAAACATAAAACGTGAAAAGAGCTTTGCGATTGACTGTACAAATAGATTTGACAAGAAATCTGAGGTATATTTTTACAGACTGCCAAAAAGAGAAGCAAATGGATCGCTGCAATTCACAGAAACAACTGGACTCCAGACAGCGAAACGTGGATTTGCAGTTTTCATTTTGTGTCAATATGTTGAATTTTAGGGTAAAATTATATTATATATTGTATTGGCAACTCATCATTTAAATATTTACCATCTTATATTCTGCATAATATAAGTTTAAGTACTATACAAGTTTAAGGGCTTCAGCTTTGATCACAGGAATAAATTACAGTTTACTATAAATTCACATAGAAAACAGCTGTTGGAGCTGCTTTGAGATCCTCATATCTCTGGGATTGAACCATCGAGTGCCTTTAAAATGAAGATACCAAAAGGAAAGTTTGTTAAAAACCAGAATCTAAAAGGATTTTAAGATATCTTGAATACTTCTTGAGTTACAGGGACGCAAACTTTGGAAAAGGAATATTTATGGCACTCAGACAGGTATGTTCTATGCAAATGAGTTGATAGAAAAACAAGAGATACATTTCTAGTTTCAACATTATTTGTTCTTCAGATATTCCTCTTTAAAAGAAAAAAGTATCAGCTGTATGAAAAGTGACCCACATGTGGATTTTGACCACTGAAAATGTGTACAATTTACTCATGGAGCCGCATTAAGATCTCCACATCTCTGGGATTGAACCATCGAGGGCCTTTAAAATGAAGATACCAAAATAAAAGTTTGTTAAGAAGCAGAATGTAAAAGGATATTAAGATATCTTGAACACTTCTTGAGTTACAGGCATGCAAACTTGAGGCAAAGAACACAAGAAGTGCTTTTCTGCCATTTCTGAACCGTCACTGTTGGCATATAATGAATCAAAGATTGATAAAGTCAACAGATTTTACTAATAGATCTACCAATCTCTGTGTGAAAAAAATAATGATGCTGCCATCTTTATAAAGTCATTTTTACACCCCTCTAATTTGGTGAAAATCTCAGGTGAAAATGGTAATTTTGACCCCCTCTACAAAATAGTGGATTACTCAGAAAATATACATCTGTGATGTTTAATATTCTAGCTTTCATCATTATTTATGTTTGTCTTTCTACAGAAAAAATATTAACAAAATCAAAAATTTGAGCCGGGGAGGTTTCAGAAATTTGGTTGATTTGACACGGAACCCTACTGTGATTCGTAATATTATTTCATATTTTTACTGTATTTTTGATCAAATAAATAAATAATAAAGTTGGTTTCCCAAAACTCAAACTCTGACCTGTAATCTGTGATGACTTTTTAGGACTGACAATGAAACACATCTTGAACAAAAGCCCATTTCAGCTTTCTGTTAGATTTCTGATATGAAACAGAGCAGCATATAATTCCTCCACTTCCAGAGATTGTTTTCTTATATTATTTTGACATCTCATATCAGAGGAGACCGATTCAGTTGAGACCGAACATGATGGATTTTGAAGATTTGGGGAGATTTTTTTAACCCTCCGTTGTTTGTCTTGAGGACAGACTGAAACACATTATAATGACGATCATATTGATCATATCTGCAGAGATCGAACATGAAAACATTAACTCTACAGTCAAGGCTTGTGATGCATTTCTGACAGCATCGCCATAGAAAAGAAAAAGCTGAGGATTTATAATTTATTTCAGTATAAATATGTGCAGAATTCTTGGCCGTTTCAGGCTTATGTTTCGACAACAGATGTGGATGTATTTAAATAAGCATATGAGAAAACACTTCGCAATAAGGTTTCATTTGTTAACATTAGTTAACGTGAGTCACTTTAGATTAGAGAATATGAGCTTCTGCTGAGGTTTTATGTTCTTGAACGTGTTCCTCATTGGGAAGAACATGGAACGAGTCATGACTGATGGAAATGTGTCTGTGTTTCCTGAAGGGTTTATCATTTATAAGAAATTCCACTCATGGAGATGCAATTAAACTGAAACTCCAAACTCAAATTTTAGCTTCTAATTAGATGCAGAAAAACCAGCAGATAAACGACTGTGACGGGCGTCTGTTAAACTCACGGCTGTGGATTAGAGTCGACGCCGCAGACGTGCTTCTACACGCGGCACGAAGCTTTGAGGGCTTTAAGTCTTGGAAAATGTTCAGTTGTTAAACCTACTTCTCTTTGGAGAACATGAGTGTTTTCGTTTGCCAAGGAAGAACTAATTACTGCCGTACAGCGGCTCGCAGCCGTGTGTGGAAAACTGACCTTCCTCTGTGAGCTCAGAGCAGCTGGAAGCGTTTGACCGCTGACGTCTGTGAGCTCGTGACCAAAGAACAACAATTAGAGAAGAACATCTCTGTAATGTGGAACACTTCACAGGGAATGTGCTTCACCAGGACTCAACTGAACATCTGATGACTAGCTGCTTTCCAACAGTAACTTTAGGAGAGATAGAAATGTACTCAGTAAGTGGTAATCAGTGATAGAGTCCAGAGCTGTAAAATGAACAAACTCTTAAAAACACAAAGGTTCCTCACTGGCGTCAATAGTTCCATAAAAAATTCATTAAAAAGTAAAATTATGATACAAATTATGAGATAAAAGGCCATAATAATGACATGCAAAGTCAAAATTATGACATACTAAGCAATATTAATGAGATTAAGTCATAAACAAAAAAAAGTCAAAATTATGATATACTAACTCATATTTATGGGATGAAAAGTCATAAATAATTATAACAAAAAGTCAAAATTATGATATACTAAGTGGAAATTCTGACTTAAAAGCCATAATTATGATATACAAAAAGTCAAAATTTTGACATTCTAACTCACATTTATGAGATGAAGTTCTAATTATAACATACAAAGTCATAATTATGACATAAAAAGTCATAATTATGACATAAAAAGTCATAATCATGAGATAAAAAGTCATAATTCTAACAGAAAAAGTCAAAATTTTGACATTCTAACTCACATTTATGAGATGAAGTTCTAATTATAACATACAAAGTCATAATTATGACATAAAAAGTCATAATCATGAGATAAAAAGTCATAATTCTAACAGAAAAAGTCAAAATTACGTTATACTAAGTGGAAAATCTGACTTAAAAAGCCATAATTATGACATAAAAAGTCAAAATTATGACATACTGTCATATTTATGAGATGAAGTTATAATTATAACATACAAAGTCATAATTATGACATAAAAAGTCAGAATTATGACATGCTAAGTCATATTCGAGATTAAGTTATAATTATAAGATACACTGCCATAATTATGTCATAAAACGTCAGAATTAAGACATGCCAAGTCATGATTATGAGATGAAAGGTCATAATTCTAACAGAAAAGAAAAAATTACGATATACTAAGTGAAAAATCTGACTTAAAAAGCCATAATTATGACATAAATAGTCAAAATTATGACATATAAAGTTAAAATGAAAACATAAAAAGTCAAAATTTTGACATTCTAGGTCACATTTATGAGATGAAGTTCTAATTATAACATACAAAGTCATAATTATGACATACAAAGTCATATTCATGAGATAAAAAGTCATAATTCTAACAGAAAAAGTCAAAATTATGATATACTAAGTGAAAAATCTGACTTAAAAAGCCATAATTATGACATAAAAAGTCAAAATTAAGACATACTGTCACATTTATGAGATGAAGTCATAATTATAACATACAAAGTCATAATTATAACATACAAAGTCAGAATTATGACATGCTAAGTCATATTCGAGATTAAGTTATAATTATAACATACACTGCCATAATTATGACATAAAACGTCAGAATTAAGACATGCCAAGTAATGATTATGAGATGAAAGGTCATAATTCTAACAGAAAAGAAAAAATTACGATAAGTGAAAAATCTGACTTAAAAAGCCATAATTATGACATAAATAGTCAAAATTATGACATATAAAGTTAAAATGAAAACATAAAAAGTCAAAATTATGGCATACTAAATCATATTTATGAGATGAAAAGTCAATTCTAACAGAAAAAGTAAAAATGATGATATACTTAGTGGAAAATTTGACTTAAAAAGCCATAACTATGACAAAAAAAGTCGAAATTATGACATATAACGTTAAAATGATTATGTAGAAAACCCTGCTAATGACATAAGCTGAAATTATGACAAAAATCATAATAGTGACTTTTTTGTCTCATAATTAGACTTTTTATGTCATATTTATATGATTTACCAAAGCATGTTTTCTTCTCATGTGGCAGAAATGGGCTTCCATTCAGATGTCCTCAGACTTCAGGCTATGATATTAATATTGAGTGAGACGGCAGAAACCTGTTGCTTTAGTAAACAGATAATAGCAGTTATTTTCTCCTCTTATTCACAAAATATCTGGACTGGACAGAAGAAAGATGTCCATCTAATCACACTGTGATTATTCTGTTCCATAGAAAAATATGAATTGTCCATTTTGATTTCATGATGAGTTTCAGCTCCTGGCATCAGTTTTCAGTGTTCTCAGACTCAATAAGACATAAAACAGCTGTCTTTCCTAAAATATAAATTGATTTCCTTGACGCCTTCAGAGTTACGGCTTTAAACCGAATGTAAAATTGCCTTTGTGATGAGGAATTTGTTTTGTTTATGGATTTTATGATGCTGTGAATGCACATGAATTATTGCATTCGAGAGCTTCATCTTCCAGCTCAATATGAGTGTGAATCTACTGCCCTCGTGTGTCTGTACGCTCAAACTCACTCAACGCCAATGAACGTGTGAATATATAATGCTCTATTAGAAAATATAAATGTCTATTCTTAATTACATTATAAATATATATTATATATTTTCTTAAATATTAATTATATATTAAGTATAAATAAATATATTTACTTTTTTGTTGATTTGTTGTTATCTTCTATTCTAAAAATCTTCAGGCAGGTTTTGCTCCATCTGATAAATTATTTTGTATTAAATGAAGGAATATCTGAATACAGTAGTTCTTATGAAGCTTCATTCTGGTCCTCAAACTAATTTGTATTATTGAGTTGTTTTGTGACTGAAGAATGTTGAACTAAAGCAGAAATTAAAAAGTCATGATTTTTTATTTTTGTAAATCACAGTTTTTAATTTTGTTACATTTAAAGGTTGTTCTGTATTTTAATGGAATTATTCCGGCAACCACAGCTGCCAGTTTTCTGTAAAATCGCCCACGTTCAGCTGCGGTCCACGGATCTCCTCAGACATCAGAGACTGAGATGTGTGCATATGGGTCACTCATGCCTAACCCAGAATTACATAACCTACCCGTCAAATCATGCAAAATGAGCCACTAAAGTTTGGGCTAAACAGATGTTATGAACAGTTGAAATGAACACATTAAATGTCTCCAATGCTAAACAAGCTCATTCAGCAGGAGATTCTCATTTAAAACAGCTAACAGATGTGATGGGGAGGTTTTTTGGACAACAAAGACACAAATAATCCATCATTGCTTCATCTGTCACAGTATTTTAAATGAATACATATTTTCAGTACTGTTTAGACTATAATCTGCCAGTCTCTTGCTGAAATAATTAATAGTCCAGCTGAAATCACTGTTCCCAGAACATATTATTTAATATGAGAAAAATATGAGATGTTAAAGCTCCCTCCGTGTTTGTGAAGGAAATTGTTTTAAAAACGGTAAATTTGCCGATTTTCAACCCGCTTTGTATTGTTACGATGTCGGTATTGGGCCTATATGTAAATGAACATTGTTTACTCTTTCTCCGTGTTATCTGTACCGAGAAATTCACGTTTATTTGTCAGCAATTTTGACAACTTCATGCTTTCGTGAAAACTACAGATTATACTTCCGCATTTTTCCGCCCACGGACAGTCGGATTAGCGACGGTTATTAATAGTAGTTATTGTAAGAGAACGTTTATCACTGAAAATTGTCTACTATTTAAACAGCATTATGGACACACAATGGAAACCGCTTTCTTATCAGTACACTACGTCGTTTTGCTTCGGGATGAACTGACTGAACGGCCGTTTCTTTCCGTTTTTTCCCCCTCCGTTTGGCCTAAAACGCTGTAATCATCCAGTTTAAATTGTTGACTACAAACACGAAGGTTTTTCGCGGTGTTCTCTCCATATTTGCGATTCTTCACTGTAGTGATGGGCGCTTTCGAAGCACTGCTTTCCGTTGCGAATCATTTGTTTCAACTATTTTCGGATCTTGGAGCGCGTATCTGCCAAAGTCACGTGATTTAAATAAGCGCGGCTTCGTTAGGC
Source organism: Hypophthalmichthys nobilis (assembly GCA_037950665.1). Lineage (NCBI taxonomy): Eukaryota > Metazoa > Chordata > Actinopteri > Cypriniformes > Xenocyprididae > Hypophthalmichthys > Hypophthalmichthys nobilis. The sequence continues at coordinate 446,179 of CM075469.1, read as the reverse complement.
AACTGTTTGAAATGAACCACGGTTTTTACACGACCTCGGATCAATTTTATAATTTTGTAGCCATTTTAATGACATATTTATATAATAAAAATGAAGAGTTAGCCAGCATTCTCTTATAGAGCGCAACTGTGGGGTTCCAGAAGTAAAAAGTCCATTCATCCATATTGGAAATTGATTTTTAATGATGACTCAAGGCCCGTTCACACCAAGAACGTTAACTATAAAGATAACGGTTAAGATATAGTTCTAAAAAACGTTCTAAATATACAAGAAAAGCAGTGTTCACACCACAGCGATATAGAGAAACGATATCGTTGGGATCGCTTTCAGAACGATTTTTGAACGATAAAACACTGACAGCCATAATTTAAGGGCTCGCGCATTTAAAATGGCAGACAACATTGCGGAGAAGTTAATCGCTGAGGTCCAGGAAAGCCACCACTGTTTGACAAGTCAAACCCCCTTTTCAATGATGCTTTTTAAAGAATATGGAAAACAATCGGTCATACCCTTGGAATAAATGGGGAGAAGTATTAACAATTATGTCAGGCTAGCAAACAGTGTAACGTAAATCACCGCTAGTTTCGACACCATTGTATAGCTTCCTTTGAAGTTGCAGTGAAAAACATTAGGTGTTGTTTTTATTCCACTATATTGACTTCATCAGCTAAATTCACTGTTAGATTAGATCGATTACACTAGCTATTCACTCGAAACATAGCATGCTGAGGACAATGCCTCAAGATGCAACAAGAACAGCAAAAACATGTTGTACACACTTTGAAACCGCAGCGCGTGAGCTTAGAATAAACAGACCGTTATCGTTCGTTGGTGCGGACGCTAATATAGTTACTGCTATAGTTATCTTCATAGTTATCGTTCTTGGTGTGAACAGGCCTTTATAAACCTTTAAAGACAGCCTTAGTAGACAACATGTGACTACTCAGAGATGTTCACGTCCTCAGACTGGAAAATATGCGTTAATATGGCAACACTATCAACACAGAAATGAATCTGCAGAAATCACGTGGTACAGTGGTCATGTGGTACAAGCAAGAGCTCTCAGAACATTCCCAGCTTACAAGTTGTAATTACGAGCTCTGGACAAATCTCATAATAGACCCTTTTCACAGAATGTGATGATGCATTATCATTTATCAACATTGTAAATCTAGAAAACAATTTAAAGGGTCCATTAAAGTAATAGACCATTTTTTTAGTTTATATCACAATTCTGAGGGGGAAAAGTCAGAATTGCGATACTGAGAAAAAAAGAAAAAAATAACAAGTATATCTCACAAAGAATTTTGGGATATAAACTCGGATTTGCGAGAAAAAAAAAAGTCAGAATTGTGAGATATAAACTCAAAATTAATTTTTTTTTATTCTTTTATTCCACAGCTTTCACAGACTGCTACTGCAGAACTGTCTTTTTCTACCACCCGGTAGGCTCCGCCCACAAAAAAACGTCATCGCTGTTTGCAAACACAAAATAGGTAATGCGACATGGCGTGAACGCACCAAGGTTCCTTTAAGACGCTCTACGCCGGGATTGGTTGTTACGAGCACGTGGTGTTTGTGGCGCATTGATCAAGATGGCGGCGGATCCAGCGCGAGTGTGGAACGAGGAGCAGCTCAAGACTGAAGAAGTGCCTAAAAAAGAGCTAATCAAATTCATCCAGGACAACGCAGCACACTCGGTAGTGTACACACTACAACTGCTCTCACATTTACGATAAAACACTGACACTGTGCGCAGAGTGTGTTTGATGGATGTGTCGAAACAGTCAAAATCAAATGCATGTTTTATGTAGCCTATAAATAGAGAGAGGGGGGTTCACATATTTACTTATTAATATATTCTTGCATCATTATTTTAAACAGTATAATAAGTTATTTATAGAGATAAATTTGCATAGCAATGATAAATTAAATGAGCATGATAAAGCATTATATGGTGTTGTGGAATATAAATTGGGTTCATATATATATATATATATATATGCATCTTCTCGTTTGCAGTTTCTAGCTGAACACAAACTTCTTGGAAACATCAAGAATGTGGCAAAAACAGCCAAAAAAGAGCAGCTCATTGAAGCGTATAACCAGCTGTTTGAGAGCAAGGTAACAAACACACTCAACATCTCATATTCAGCATTATTGCTGCTTAATTTTCCAAAACAGGCCTGAAAAAGGCAAAGGCTGACTACGTGACAATACGTGATTTGATGGATGGCTCTGATGCGTAACGTCTCGAGTGTTTCTCAGAGGTTTAAGGGCACAGAAGTGGACGTGGTGACAGAAGGGGTTCAAGCTGTGAAAATCCACGACACTCCCAAAGAAAGCAAGACAGAGGCTGTGGATGAGGTACTACCATCATCATCATCGTCATCGTGAGTGTTTGACCTTCACTGAGCTTGTGTCGTTTCTCCTCAGGGTCCTCCGAAGTTCACGAAGTCCATCCTGAAGAAAGGAGACAAGACCAACTTCCCCAGGAAGGGCGACACGGTGAGCTGCTGGTACAGCGGGACGCTGGAGGACGGGACCGTCTTCGACACCAACATCCCCGCATGTGAGAACACTTTAGAAATACTGCTTCTGCTTTATTCATCCAGTAAAGATGAAGGCTGGCACTTCAGTTTTTCAACTAACCGTCTCGAACGATTGGTGACTTTAATAACATGTTTTATATAGAATTAGCCTTTTTTCAATGAGTTCTCGGGTCATCCGATGTTATTTTAGTATTATTGAGCCTCTATTATAGTTTTTATTAATGTTTTACACATTATTAAACATGATTAAAATCATCATTTTAATAATATTTAATTCATATTTTGTTTTATTAATTCGTTTTTATTTTTATGTTTGTAAAGTTTTGTGTTTTTGTCATTTTTATTAATATTTTGTTTTAATTTTTTTTTGGTTTAATTACATGTAATTAATTGTATGTAATTTAATTTCCTATTTTAATTTTAGTTAATTTTAATTGTGTGTTTTGTAATTTTTATATTTTTTTATGTTTATATTTTTATTAATATTTTGTTAGTATTGTTTTAATTTTTTATTTTGTTTTCTTTTGAATTTTTATCAGTTTTCACATTTTGTCTATATAGTTGTATTAATATTTTGTTAGTTAATATTTTTGTTTTTAATTAGTTTTACATTTTCTTTTTATTTTAAAGTTTTATAAATTTGAGGTGTTTGTCATTTTTATTTTTTTAATGTCTATATAGTTTTTAGTAATGTGTTTTAATTAGTTTTATATTTTCTTTTTCATTTTTAGTTGTTTTAATTTTGTTTTTGTCATTTTTATTTTTTATGTTTATATATTTTTATTTGTTTTCTTTTGAATTTTTATCAGTTCTTTCACATTTTGTCTATATAGTTGTATTATTATTTTTTTTGTTAATTAATATTTTTGTTTTTAATTTATTTTCTTATTTTAAAGTTTTATAAATTTGAGGTTTGTCTTTTTTTTTTTTTTTTTTTAATATGTCTATATAGTTTTTAGTAATATTGTTTTAATTAGTTTCTATTTTCTGTTTTCATTTTTATTTCAGTCGTTAATTTTAATTTTGTTTTTGTCTTTTTAAAAAGAAATGTCTATAGTTTTTTTTATTAATTTTATTTCAGTTTTAGTTATTTTTGTGCTAAATGAAAAAAAATGTTGGCAACTAGT